>OX457033.1:29812599-29817728 GCA_949752745.1 Protula sp. h YS-2021 | reverse complement strand
GCAGATGTCATGCCTTCGAGGCCGTTTAATCTTTGCAATATAATCAGAAATAGGCTTACCCCCTTCTCATTTTTGAAATCCGCCATTTGGTCAGCTGATTTGGCCCTAGACGACATTTTCCTTCCGTTAGTGCTCGAAGAACGTAGAACGTACATCCAGTCCACCTAGCAAGCAAACAAATGCTTCAAACTCCGCCCAAAAAATGTGAATTAGTTTGAAGTAGTTTATTTCAAACTGAACGACAAAACAGAATGCAGCACGATATGAATGCGGCCAGACTGCGAAGAAACAGTTTTGAACCTCGGCCAATTTCAAGTGGTGAAGGCATAGAGCTTCGTGCCATACTCCGTGCCTGCTCCTTCCCATTATCAAAGAACATGAAAAGACAAACATACAAAAAATTTGATGCGGGGAGGGGGAGGGAGGACGGGGTTTGGGGGCAAGGGGTTAAACATTCTGATTTTTTTTGCCCATTTTTTTTTTTTTTTTTTGCACAACTGGACATTAGAGAGACAAATAAATATCATAATAATTAATAAAATGACATCTTAATTGGCGGTACCTTATGCAATTCAGTTAACACACAAATATGATTTATTTTATTTCTTGATCGCAAATAGCCCATAAGTGTAAGTAAAGGCATTGCCATATCCAATATCCCCCTCACCCCCCCCCCCTCCCCTCAGCCCACTGTGAGGCCCATGTTCATGCTTTGCCATTGGCGAAGACCTTGATGAATGTATTTCTTGCATGTTAAAAATATTCAAAATTAGAAAGAAAGATTTCGGAGAGAAGGGGAGGGGGGAGGACAGGTTACCAACTTGGGGGCAATCATTTTTTGGAATAGGGGTAAACAAATTGTTTGGACAGATTTGTGTGTTATTTATTACACTCAGCGTAAGAGCTTGCGATAAGGGATATGTAAGAAACTAGAACGACATTTGAGAAAAGTTCCAGAAATGAACACAGATGTTAAGCAACTGTGTTTGGGAGATGATTGCTAACAATAACGAGTTGGTCTTGCTTGCGTCACCGACCTTACGGGGTTTCCAGCCCACTTTCACTCCTATCCACTAGGGATAATTCGGTACAGCAATTAATTAAAAAAATCTTCATAGCGCAATACTTATTTTGATGTCACCCGCTATACCCGGTACCTTGCATAAGAATTCTCCATTTATCAAACAGGGCCTTTTTATGGAAAACATAATGGCCGAAGTAATTTCTTTTTATTTTCATATGGTTCAAAGACAAAGGTCGGGGAGGACACGGCGGGCTCGGAAGGCGGGAGGGCGGGGATGACGGGGATGACGGGGAGGACTCGGAGGGCGGGGAGGGCGGGGCTGAATTTGTTGAGCCACTAATAAAATTAGACCATGGATTTAGTCCACAGTCGACCCCGCTCCTACGCCACCTCCCCCCCACCCCACTGTGCAGCACACCCCCACCTTTAGCCCACCTACCCCTCACATCTCACCCCCACCCCCCCCCACCCCTGTGGACATCATTTCATTATTGGCGATGTGGGCATTGAGAAAATACCAGCCACGGCATTGATTTATCAATTAAAATGAAAGTATATGCTCATCCTGTTTTAACTGATATTGATTTCGACACTAACTAAACATGTGGGCGCTCTGCAGAGTACAAGAAAGGAGGGGCAATGCACTGAATAAATTAACAATTTCATTTTCATTTTCCATATATTTCACCTTTATTCAACCTTCAAAATATCTCGAAACAATTAGATTTATTTTTAACCAAATTCAGTTTTGTTTCTTCATATAAACTCAAAGGTACAGTAAACGCGAAGTTAAAAACCAAGAATGAGATCAAAGTGCTGTATCTCTAACGGTTTCCACTGCATGCAGGATCAAACATAGGCTGGTGCCAACAAAGGTCATATGAAAATCTTGGTCAAAGTTAAGATCACAAAGTTACCTGGCTATGGCGTCTCTAACAATTTCCGTGATAACACAGGTAATGTGGCTTTTGACCTTGAAAATCTGGGTGAAAGTTCAGATCAAGAAGTTAATCCTGAAGTAATTGTTGTTAGGCGGTGGGTTGGGGGGGGGGGGGTTGGAATTCCAAAATGAGGATTAAATCTTTACAGGTCTGAGGTGACTTTTCAGTATTCATTCTTGACCTTCAGGATGAGGGTCAAGTTAAAAATAACCTTTTATAGCTTGTAGTACAGGCATAGGAAAGTTACTGGTCATGTTAGCACCTGGTTAGTATCAATATAAGTATTTGTCCTATCTCTATTTATAACTCAACGTTTTTACAATTTGACCGCCACCGTAAAGTTCAAAATTCGTTTTTCTAGTGGTGTTGGAGGAAACCACCTCAGACAAGAGATGGGACAACAAATAAGTAAAGAGAATAGGTAAGGTAATATTAAGAACCTCATGCAATTTTAGGATTTCATCCAGGGAAACAGATCGAATTTCGCTACACGGTAGCGAAATGGCACACACTTACAGTTGTAGAAAGCCAGAGACACAATATATCTGGTCAAAAACTAATATTTAACTGTTTTAAGATTATGATCACCTTCTAGTCTTTTATCTTGAGCAAAGAAGGTCATCGAAGTACATCCAATGCAACCTCTTTTAGGCACAAATGATCAAAATAAGTTTAATAATCGCGCTAATTCTTTCGAGAAAACTTCCGGTTCTTGACCTTGACCATGACCAAGAAGATCAAGGTCACCGCGGCCTCTCTTATGTGACCTCA
This sequence comes from Protula sp. h YS-2021, assembly GCA_949752745.1. Lineage (NCBI taxonomy): Eukaryota > Metazoa > Annelida > Polychaeta > Sabellida > Serpulidae > Protula > Protula sp. h YS-2021. The sequence continues at coordinate 29,814,992 of OX457033.1, read as the reverse complement.
CATTTACCGAGATAGGTCTTATATAACGTCTTTTAGGGCCCAAAGGATCGAAAATAAGCTCAAACTCGCTCTATCTCTAATCGCTTTCGAGATAATGATTAACGTCCGTATATTGGCCTTGACCATGACAGAAAAAGGTCAATTTCATCGAAGTGCGTCTTATATAATGCCTTTTAGGTCCAAGGATGGAAAATCTGCACAAAATTGGTCTATCTCTATCTGTTTTTGAGATAACGGTCAATCTTTCTCCAACGCTTTTCGATACACAAAGATCAAATGACCTTTGACCTAGACTTTGAATGTTAATATTCAGATCGCGAGGTTACACTCTACTGAAACCGTATGGGTGTTCAAACAAGAATTTGATTATAGCCATTTTTCATGCTAAGAATTGGTTTTAAAAATATTTTAACTCAATTTGACCTTATCCTTGGAGTCCAAGGTGAAAATATTGCGGATTTTACGACATCTGAGCACCTCGATCTGTGTGCCAAATTTCACTTTCCTACGTCAGGTAGCGTAGGAGGTTTTTGGAAACCATTAAATGAGGTAACAAACCAAACGTAAAAAATAATACACAGAATGAATATCTAGGAAAGCATGCCATTTGTTTGTTTGCAAGTAAGAATTATAGTTTTCATATCTGTTTAACTTCGTCTGGTGGAAGCACTCAGAATCGCAATTACAAGTTGCACACCATCTCACATTTCGAAACGTGTCATGTCCTAAATGACGCTGGTCAAAATGTCACATTCTAAATGTCGTTGGTCTAAATGTACGGATATTTTCGATGTATCCCGGATACCCGATAATTTACATACCAGTCATTGCAAACAAAATCAGAAATTGAAATAAGATGTGAGATATTCGACTTTTTGTGATTCCATTTTAAGAATGAAGCTGTAAGTGTTGAAAATTAGTCAGTGTATCTGGTGCAGAAAGTATGATCACCTCAAGCTGTCAATCTCAGTACAATTTATTTTAAAGCATTTTCAATGTCATGACTTAACGTTTTTCAGATAATAGTGGTGTATTATCGCCCCCGGCGCATGGTTCGAACTTTGTGCTGAGGATAAAATAACCTGTTTAGTAGACCATATACGCCTCCTTTCAAATTATTTATTATTATTAATATTATTAATGCAACAATATGCAACAGTAGATAAAAGACTGTTATAGTTAAAATCGTCACTCGTAGAACTTACTACTGTGACGATTATTATACCCACAGAAATGAAAAATAAAATAAAAAGTAACAAAGATATATATGCTGTTCTTAACTTTTGTTCTTAACGTGCCACTTGATTTTTTTCACATAAAAGGGCAGGTAAAAGACATTTATTTATTTCGTACTTCTAATTTTCAAATACCAAGCCGACATGGTAAATGTTTTTATCGCTGTCCTTAAATGCTTGACCTGCCAATCAGGCCTCGAGATATCACGGGGCGAACATAATCATACACACTTGTCCACCAGTAGCTTTTATGTATGCTGTCAACTTCAGAAATAGGCATTCCCAAAAATCTACACTGTAAGAATTAAGAAGTATTGTGTAGTACACCAGTTTTGCACAGGAAAAATTGTGGCTAAACCCTTAAGAAAGCAGTGTGTATGGAGTCGGTATTACTTCGGGAAGATCTTTCTGTTAAATGGACCAAGAATTCCATTAAGTAGAAGTAGAAAACCAATAAGTTGAAAGATTGTCGTTGGTGTGGCCGAAGGGTTTGACAATCAAACACATATCAGTTGCTTTGACCCTGGGTAGGGGAGGTGTTAAGTCTGTAATGAGGTTCGTTGCTATAGCAGCAAGGTCTGGCAATGGGTAGTGGAGGTGTAAGTCTGTAATTAAGGTCGTTTCTAGGGCAGCAAGGTCTGACAATAACCAAAACAAATATCAAGTCCGTTGACTCTGGGTAGGGAAGGTGTAAGTCTGTAATTATGGTCGTTGCTATGGCAGGAAGGTCTAGCAATGGTTTGGGGACGTGTAACTTTGTAATGGAACCACAATCAAAATTAACCACATTATGGGAGTATAGATGCAAGCAGGACTAGTAACAACGACAATTAGACAATTACTCGTGTCCTTCCCGTTGACAAAGGGTGTAGTCCACAACGGCCTGTAGTTATTGTCAAGCCCTGTCCCTTTTACTCAAAACCTATCATGTGACTGCTTGTGACTCGGCAAAACGTCAGCATATGTCCTATGATTTAGTGGCCTGCACGAATGCCCTTGCTTGATGTAAAATCTTATATTTTTTTCAGCTAGAGCTCTGCTTCGCATACTGATGGCATTTTAGTGGTCAGGAAACACACTATTCTAAATTTAATGCGCATGTGCACACTTTAATACAATAGTTTTATGGAAAAATGTCATAAAAGTGCAATAGATCAT